>CM056200.1:3280813-3305103 GCA_029692085.1 Gymnothorax javanicus
GAGGTGGCAGGATATACATTAACGCAGCTGTACATTACCCATTAACACAGCTGTAAATTACTGAGGTGGCAGGATATACATTAACGCAGCTGTACATTACCCATTAACACAGCTGTAAATTACTGAGGTGGCAGGATATACATTAACGCAGCTGTACATTACCCATTAACACAGCCGTAAATTACTGAGGTGGCAGGATATACATAAACGCAGCTGTACATTACCCATTAACACAGCTGTAAATTACTGAGGGGGCAGGATATACATTAACGCAGCTGTACATTACCCATTAACACAGCTGTAAATTACTGAGGTGGCAGGATATACATTAACACAGCTGTAAAGCTGTACATTACCCATTAACACAGCTGTAAATTACTGAGGTGGCAGGATATACATTAACGCAGCTGTACATACCCATTAACACAGCTGTAAATTACTGAGGTGGCAGGATATACATTAAACTGAGGCTGTACATTACCCATTAACACAGCAGCTGTAAATTACTGAGGTGGCAGGATATACATTAACGCAGCTGTACATTACCCATTAACACAGCTGTAAATTACTGAGGTGGCAGGATATACATTAACGCAGCTGTACATTACCCATTAACACAGCTGTAAATTACTGAGGTGGCAGGATATACATTAACGCAGCTGTACATTACCCATTAACACAGCTGTAAATTACTGAGGTGGCAGGATATACATTAACGCAGCTGTACATTACCCATTAACACAGCTGTAAATTACTGAGGTGGCAGGATATACATTAACGCAGCTGTACATTACCCATTAACACAGCTGTAAATTACTGAGGTGGCAGGATATACATTAACGCAGCTGTACACATTACCCATTAACACAGCTGTAAATTACTGAGGTGGCAGGATATACATTAACGCAGCTGTACATTACCCATTAACACAGCTGTAAATTACTGAGGTGGCAGGATATACATTAACGCAGCTGTACATTACCCATTAACACAGCTGTAAATTACTGAGGTGGCAGGATATACATTAACGCAGCTGTACATTACCCATTAACACAGCTGTAAATTACTGAGGTGGCAGGATATACATTAACGCAGCTGTACATTACCCATTAACACAGCTGTAAATTACTGAGGTGGCAGGATATACATTAACGCAGCTGTACATTACCCATTAACACAGCTGTAAATTACTGAGGTGGCAGGATATACATTAACGCAGCTGTACATTACCCATTAACACAGCTGTAAATTACTGAGGTGGCAGGATATACATTAACGCAGCTGTACATTACCCATTAACACAGCTGTAAATTACTGAGGTGGCAGGATATACATTAACGCAGCTGTACATTACCCATTAACACAGCTGTAAATTACTGAGGTGGCAGGATATACATTAAACGCTGTAAAGCTGTACATTACCCATTAACACAGCTGTAAATTACTGAGGTGGCAGGATATACATTAACGCGGCTGTACATTACCCATTAACACAGCTGTAAATTACTGAGGTGGCAGGATATACATTAACGCAGCTGTACATTACCCATTAACACAGCTGTAAATTACTGAGGGCAGGCAGGATATACATAAATTACTGAGGTGGCAGGATATACATTAAGCTGTACATTACCCATTAACACAGCTGTAAATTACTGAGGTGGCAGGATATACATTAACGCAGCTGTACATTACCCATTAACACAGCTGTAAATTACTGAGGTGGCAGGATATACATTAACGCAGCTGTACATTACCCATTAACACAGCTGTAAAGGTTTGAGGTGGCAGGATATACATAACGCAGCTGTACATTACCCATTAACACAGCTGTAAATTACTGAGGTGGCAGGATATAGGATATACTGTACATTACCCATTAACACAGCTGTAAATTACTGAGGTGGCAGGATATACATTAATGCAGCTGTACAACACATTAACACAGCTAAATTGAGGTGAGGATATACATGGCAGGATAACACAGCTGTAAATTACTGAGGTGGCAGGATATACATTGCTGTACATTACCCATTAACACAGCTGTAAACTGAGGTGGCAGGATATACATTAACGCAGCTGTACAATTAACACAGCTGTAAATTACTGAGGTGGCAGGATATAACGCAGCTGTACATTACCCATTAACACAGCTGTAAATTACTGAGGTGGCAGGATATACATTAACGCAGCTGTACATTTCCCATTAACACAGCTGTAAATTACTGAGGTG
This sequence comes from Gymnothorax javanicus, assembly GCA_029692085.1. Classification (NCBI taxonomy): domain Eukaryota; kingdom Metazoa; phylum Chordata; class Actinopteri; order Anguilliformes; family Muraenidae; genus Gymnothorax; species Gymnothorax javanicus. The sequence continues at coordinate 3,283,047 of CM056200.1, forward strand.
GCAGGATATACATTAACGCAGCTGTACATTACCCATTAACACAGCTGTAAATTACTGAGGTGGCAGGATATAGGCAGCTGTACATTACCCATTAACACAGCTGTAAATTACTGAGGTGGCAGGATATACATTAACGCAGCTGTACATTACCCATTAACACAGCTGTAAATTACTGAGGTGGCAGGATATAACATTACATTAACACAGCTGTAAATTACTGAGGTGGCAGGATATACATTAGCTGTACATTACCCATTAACACAGCTGTAAATTACTGAGGTGGCAGGATATACATTAACGTTGAAGCTGTACATTACCCATTAACACAGCTGTAAATTACTGAGGTGGCAGGATATATTAACGCAGCTGTACATTACCCATTAACACAGCTGTAAATTACTGAGGTGGCAGGATATACATTAACGCAGCTGTAAATTACTGAGGTGGCAGGATATACATTAACGCAGCTGTACATTACCCATTAACACAGCTGTAAATTACTGAGGTGGCAGGATATACATTAACGCAGCTGTACATTACCCATTAACACAGCTGTAAATTACTGAGGTGGCAGGATATACATTAACGCAGCTGTACATTACCCATTAACACAGCTGTAAATTACTGAGGTGGCAGGATATACATTAACACAGCTGTACATTACCCATTAACACAGCTGTAAATTACTGAGGCGGCAGGATATACATTAACGCAGCTGTACATTACCCATTAACACAGCTGTAAATTACTGAGGTGGCAGGATATACATTAACGCAGCTGTACATTACCCATTAACACAGCTGTAAATTACTGAGGTGGCAGGATATACATTAACGCAGCTGTACATTACCCATTAACACAGCTGTAAATTACTGAGGTGGCAGGATATACATTAACGCAGCTGTACATTACCCATTAACACAGCTGTAAATTACTGAGGTGGCAGGATATACATTAACGCAGCTGTACATTACCCATTAACACAGCTGTAAATTACTGAGGTGGCAGGATATACATTAAACGCAGCTGTACATTACCCATTAACACAGCTGTAAATTACTGAGGTGGCAGGATATACATTAAAGCAGCTGTACATTACCCATTAACACAGCTGTAAATTACTGAGGTGGCAGGATATACATTAACGCAGCTGTACATTACCCAATAACACAGCGGTAAATTACTGAGCTGGCAGGATATACATTAACGCAGCTGTACGCAGCTGTACATTACCATTAACACAGCTGTAAATTACTGAGGTGGCAGGATATACATTAACGCAGCTGTACATTACCCATTAACACAGCTGTAAATTACTGAGGTGGCAGGATATACATTAACGCAGCTGTACATTACCCATTAACACAGCTGTAAATTACTGAGGTGGCAGGATATACATTAACGCAGCTGTACATTACCCATTAACACAGCTGTAAATTACTGAGGTGGCAGGATATACATTAACGCAGCTGTACATTACCCATTAACCATTAAACACTGAGGTGGCAGGCTGTAAATTACTGAGGTGGCAGGATATACATTAACGCAGCTGTACATTACCCATTAACACAGCTGTAAATTACTGAGGTGGCAGGATATACATTAACGCAGCTGTACATTACCCATTAACACAGCTGTAAATTACTGAGGTGGCAGGATATACATTAACGCAGCTGTACATTACCATTAACTCCATCTGTAAATTCTACAGAGGGGTGACAGGATACACATAAATTCAACCTGTAAATTACCCATTAACACAGATTACAACATTCAGGATACATTTAATGGGATTCCAGAGCTGTACATTATAACACAGCTGTAACACAGCTGTAAATTGCTGAGGTGGCAGGATATACATTAACGCAGCTGTACATTACCCATTAACACAGCTGTAAATTACTGAGGTGGCAGGATATACATTAACGCATTAATTTCCCATTAACACAGCTGTAAATTACTGAGGTGGCAGGATATACATTAACAGCTGTACAAATTAACACAGCTAAATTACTGAGGCAGGATATAACGCAGCTGTACATTACCCATTAACACAGCTGTAAATTACTGTAGGATATACATTAACGCAGCTGTACATTACCCATTAACACAGCTGTAAATTACTGAGGTGGCAGGATATACAGGCAGCTGTACATTATAACACAGCTGTAAATTACTGAGGTGGCAGGATATACATTAACGCAGCTGTACATTACCCATTAACACAGCTGTAAAAACAGGAGGGGCAGGATATACATTAACGCAGCTGTACATTACCCATTAACACAGCTGTAAAATGCTGAGGTGGCAGGATATACATTAAGCAGCTGTACATTACCCATTAACACAGCTGTAAATTACTGAGGTGGCAGGATATACATTAACGCGGCTGTACAAATACCCATTAACACAGCTGTAAATTGCTGAGGTGGCAGGATATACATTAACGCAGCTGTACATTACCCATTAACACAGCTGTAAATTACTGAGGTGGCAGGATATACATTAACGCGGCTGTACATTTCCCATTAACACAGCTGTAAATTACTGAGGAGGTGGCAGGATATACATTAACGCAGCTGTACATTACCCATTAACACAGCTGTAAATTACTGAGGTGGCAGGATATACATTAACGCAGCTGTACATTACCCATTAACACAGCTGTAAATTACTGAGGTGGCAGGATATACATTAACGCAGCTGTACATTACCCATTAACACAGCTGTAAATTACTGAGGTGGCAGGATATACATTAACGCAGCTGTACATTACCCATTAACACAGCTGTAAATTACTGAGGTGGCAGGATATACATTAACGCAGCTGTACATTACCCATTAACACAGCTGTAAATTACTGAGGTGGCAGGATATACATTAACGCAGCTGTACATTACCCATTAACGCAGCTGTAAATTACTGAGGTGGCAGGATATACATTAACGCAGCTGTACATTACCCATTAACACAGCTGTAAATTACTGAGGTGGCAGGATATACATTAACGCAGCTGTACATTACCCATTAACAGCTGTAAATTACTGAGGTGGCAGGATATACATTAACGCAGCTGTACTTTACCCATTAACACAGCTGTAAATTACTAAGGGGGCAGGATATACATGAACGCAGCTGTACATTACCCATTAACACAGCTGTAAATTACTGAGGTGGCAGGATATACATTAACGCAGCTGTACATTACCCATTAACACAGCTGTAAATTACTGAGGTGGCAGGATATACATTAACAGCTGTACATTACCCATTAACACAGCTGTAAATTACTGAGGTGGCAGGATATACATTACATTACCCATTAACACAGCTGTAAATTACTGAGGTGGCAGGATATACACAGCTGTACATTACCCATTAACACAGCTGTAAATTACTGAGGTGGCAGGATATACATTAACGCAGCTGTACATTACCCATTAACACAGCTGTAAATTACTGAGGTGGCAGGATATACATTAACGCGGCTGTACATTACCCATTAACACAGCAGCTGGCAGGATATACATTAACGCAGCTGTACAATTAACACAGCTGTAAATTACTGAGGTGGCAGGATATACATTAACGCAGCTGTACATTACCCATTAACACAGCTGTAAATTACTGAGGTGGCAGGATATACATTAATGCAGCTGTACATTACCCATTAACACAGCTGTAAACTGAGGTGGCAGGATATACATTAACGCAGCTGTACATTACCCATTAACACAGCTGTAAATTACTGAGGTGGCAGGATATACATTAAACAGCTGTACATTACCCATTAACACAGCTGTAAATTACTGAGGTGGCAGGATATACATTAACGCAGCTGTACATTACCCATTAACACAGCTGTAAATTACTGAGGTGGCAGGATATACATTAATGCAGCTGTACATTACCCATTAACACAGCTGTAAATTACTGAGGTGGCAGGATATACATTAGCATGGGGTACATTACCCATTAACACAGCTGTAAATTACTGAGGTGGCAGGATATACATTAACGCAGCTGTACATTACCCATTAACACAGCTGTAAATTACTGAGGTGGCAGGATATACATTAACGCAGCTGTACATTACCCATTAACACAGCTGTAAATTGCTGAGGTGGCAGGATATACATTAACGCAGCTGTACATTACCCATTAACACAGCTGTAAATTACTGAGGTGGCAGGATATACATTAACGCAGCTGTACATTACCCATTAACACAGCTGTAAATTACTGAGGTGGCAGGATATACATTAACGCAGCTGTACATTACCCATTAACACAGCTGTAAATTACTGAGGTGGCAGGATATACATAAACGCAGCTGTACATTACCCATTAACACAGCTGTAAATTACTGAGGTGGCAGGATATACATTAACGCAGCTGTACATTACCCATTAACACAGCTGTAAATTACTGAGGTGGCAGGATATACATTAACGCAGCTGTACATTACCCATTAACACAGCTGTAAATTACTGAGGTGGCAGGATATACATTAACGCAGCTGTACATTACCCATTAACACAGCTGTAAATTACTGAGGTGGCAGGATATACATTAACGCAGCTGTACATTACCCATTAACACAGCTGTAAATTACTGAGGTGGCAGGATATACATTAACGCAGCTGTACATTACCCATTAACACAGCTGTAAATTACTGAGGTGGCAGGATATACATTAACGCAGCTGTACATTACCCATTAACACAGCTGTAAATTACTGAGGTGGCAGGATATACATTAACGCAGCTGTACATTACCCATTAACACAGCTGTAAATTACTGAGGTGGCAGGATATACATTAACGCAGCTGTACATTACCCATTAACACAGCTGTAAATTACTGAGGTGGCAGGATATACATTAACGCAGCTGTACATTACCCATTAACACAGCTGCTGTAAATTACTGAGGTGGCAGGATATACATTAACGCATTAGCTGTACATTACCCATTAACACAGCTGTAAATTACTGAGGTGGCAGGATATACATTAACGCAGCTGTACATTACCCATTAACACAGCTGTAAATTACTGAGGTGGCAGGATATACATTAACGCAGCTGTACATTACCCATTAACACAGCTGTAAATTACTGAGGTGGCAGGATATACATTAACGCAGCGGTACATTACCCATTAACACAGCTGTGTAAATTACTGAGGTGGCAGGATATACATAAGCAGCTGTACATTACCCATTAACACAGCTGTAAACCCCTGAGGTGGCAGGATATACATTAACCAGCTGATTACCCATTAACACAGCTGTAAATTACTGAGGTGGCAGGATACACATTAAAAGCTGTACATTACCCATTAACACAGCTGTAAATTACTGAGGTGGCAGGATATACATTAATACAGAGGGCTGTACATTACCCATTAACACAGCTGTAAATTACTGAGGTGGCAGGATATACATTAAAGCAGCTGTACATTTCCCATTAACACAGCTGTAAATTACTGAGGTGGCAGGATATACATTAACTGTACACATTACTCATTAACACAGCTGTAAATTACTGAGGTGGCAGGATATACATTAACGCAGCTGTACATTACCCATTAACACAGCTGTAAATTACTGAGGTGGCAGGATATACATTAACAGCTGTACATTACCCATTAACACAGCTGTAAATTACTGAGGTGGCAGGATATACATTAACGCAGCTGTACATTACCCATTAACACAGCTGTAAATTACTGAGGTGGCAGGATATACATTAATGCAGCTGTACATTACCCATTAACACAGCTGTAAATTACTGAGGTGGCAGGATATACATTAACGCAGCTGTACATTACCCCATTAACACAGCTGTAAATTACTGAGGTGGCAGGATATACATTAACGCAGCTGTATATTACCCATTAACACAGCTGTAAATTACTGAGGTGGCAGGATATACATTAACGCAGCTGTACATTACCCATTAACACAGCTGTAAATTACTGAAGGATATACATTAAGGCTGGCAGGATATAACACAGCTGTAAATTACTGAGGTGGCAGGATACATTAACGCAGCTGTACATTACATTAACACAGCTGTAAATTACTGAGGTGGCAGGATATATACGCAGCTTAATTACCCATTAACACAGCTGTAAATTACTGAGGTGGCAGGATATACATTACGCAGCTGTACATTACCCATTAACACAGCTGTAAATTGTAAATTACTGAGGTGCTGTAGGATTTATTAACACAGCTGTAAATTACTGAGGTGGCAGGATATACATTAACGCAGCTGTACATTACCCATTAACACAGCTGTAAATTACTGAGGTGGCAGGATATACAGGCAGCTGTACATTACCCATTAACACAGCTGTAAATTACTGAGGTGGCAGGATATGGCAGGATTACATGTAAATTACTGAGGTGGCAGGATAGCTGTAGCTGTAAATTACCCATTAACACAGCTGGATATGGCAGGATATACATTAAGCAGCTGTACATTACCCATTAACACAGCTGTAAATTACTGAGGTGGCAGGATATATACATTAACGCAGCTGTACATTACCCATTAACACAGCTGTAAATTACTGAGGTGGCAGGATGTACATTACCCATTAACACAGCTGTAAATTACTGAGGTGGCAGGATATACATTAACGCAGCTGTACATTACCCATTACAGCTGTAAAGCTGAGGTGGCAGGATATACATTAAAATGTAACATTACCCATTAACACAGCTGTAAATTACTGAGGTGGCAGGATATACATAACGCAGCTGTACATTACCCATTAACACAGCTGTAAATTACTGAGGTGGCAGGATATACATTAACGCAGCTGTACATTACCCATTAACACAGCTGTAAATTACTGAGGTGGCAGGATATACATTAACGCAGCTGTACATTACCCATTAACACAGCTGTAAATTACTGAGGTGGCAGGATATACATTAAACAGCTGCTGTACAATTGATTGGAACATTAACACAGCTGTAAATTACTGAGGTGGCAGGATATACATTAATGTCCAGCTGTACATTACCCATTAACACAGCTGTAAATTAAGGATATAGAATATCGCAGGGGTACATTACCCATTAACACAGCTGTAAATTACTGAGGTGGCAGGATATACATTAACGCAGCTGTACATTACCCATTAACACAGCTGTAAATTACTGAGGTGGCAGGATATACATTAACGCAGCTGTACATTACCCATTAACACAGCTGTAAATTACTGAGGTGGCAGGATATACATTAAACAGCTGTAAAGCTGGCAGGATATACATTACCCATTAACACAGCTGTAAATTACTGAGGTGGCAGGATATACATTAACGCAGCTGTACATTACCCATTAACACAGCTGAGGTGGCAGGATATACATTAAAATTACTGAGGTGGCAGCTGTAGCATTACATTACCATTAACACAGCTGTAAATTACTGAGGTGGCAGGATATACATTAACGCAGCTGTACATTACCCATTAACACAGCTGTAAATTACTGAGGTGGCAGGATATACATTAACGCAGCTGTACATTACCCATTAACACAGCTGTAAATTACTGAGGTGGCAGGATATACATAAACGCAGCTGTACATTACCCATTAACACAGCTGTACATTACCCATTAACACAGCTGTAAATTACTGAGGTGGCAGGATATACATTAACGCAGCTGTACATTACCCATTAACACAGCTGTAAATTACTGAGGTGGCAGGATATACATTAACGCAGCTGTACATTTCCCATTAACACAGCTGTAAATTACTGAGGTGGCAGGATATACATTAACGCAGCTGTACATTACCCATTAACACAGCTGTAAATTACTGAGGTGGCAGGATATACATTAACGCAGCTGTACATTACCCATTAACACAGCTGTAAATTACTGAGGTGGCAGGATATACATTAACGCAGCTGTACATTACCCATTAACACAGCTGTAAATTACTGAGGTGGCAGGATATACATTAACGCAGCTGTACATTACCCATTAACACAGCTGTAAATTACTGAGGTGGCAGGATATACATTAACGCAGCTGTACATTACCCATTAACACAGCTGTAAATTACTGAGGCAGGATATACATTAAGGATATACATAAATTACTGAGGTGGCAGGATATACATTAACCCATTAACACAGCTGTAAATTACTGAGGTGGCAGGATATACATTAACGCAGCTGTACATTACCCATTAACACAGCTGTAAATTACTGAGGTGGCAGGATATACATTAACGCAGCTGTACATTACCCATTAACACAGCTGTAAATTACTGAGGTGGCAGGATATACATTAACGCAGCTGTACATTACCCATTAACACAGCTGTAAATTACTGAGGTGGCAGGATATACATTAACGCAGCTGTACATTACCCATTAACACAGCTGTAAATTACTGAGGTGGCAGGATATACATTAACGCAGCTGTACATTACCCATTAACACAGCTGTAAATTACTGAGGTGGCAGGATATACATTAATGCAGCTGTACATTACCCATTAACACAGCTGTAAATTACTGAGGTGGCAGGATATACATTAACGCAGCTGTACATTACCCATTAACACAGCTGTAAATTACTGAGGTGGCAGGATATACATTAACGCAGCTGTACATTACCCATTAACACAGCTGTAAATTACTGAGGTGGCAGGATATACATTAACGCAGCTGTACATTACCCATTAACACAGCTGTAAATTACTGAGGTGGCAGGATATACATTAACGCAGCTGTACATTACCCATTAACACAGCTGTAAATTACTGAGGTGGCAGGATATACATTAACGCAGCTGTACATTACCCATTAACACAGCTGTAAATTACTGAGGTGGCAGGATATACATTAAGCGCAGCTGTACATTACCCATTAACACAGCTGTAAATTACTGAGGTGGCAGGATATACATTAACGCAGCTGTACATTACCCATTAACACAGCTGTAAATTACTGAGGTGGCAGGATATACATTAACGCAGCAGCTGTACATTACCCATTAACACAGCTGTAAATTACTGAGGTGGCAGGATATACATTAACGCAGCTGTACATTACCCATTAACACAGCTGTAAATTACTGAGGTGGCAGGATATACATTAACGCAGCTGTACATTACCCATTAACACAGCTGTAAATTACTGAGGTGGCAGGATATACATTAAACGCAGCTGTACATTACCCATTAACACAGCTGTAAATTACTGAGGTGGCAGGATATACATTAACGCAGCTGTACATTACCCATTAACACAGCTGTAAATTACTGAGGTGGCAGGATATACATTAACGCAGCTGTACATTACCCATTAACACAGCTGTAAATTACTGAGGTGGCAGGATATACATTAACGCAGCTGTACATTACCCATTAACACAGCTGTAAATTACTGAGGTGGCAGGATATACATTAACGCAGCTGTACATTACCCATTAACACAGCTTAAAACACAGGCGCAGCTGTACATTACCCATTAAACAGCTGTAAATTACTGAGGTGGCAGGATATACATTAACGCAGCTGTACATTACCCATTAACACAGCTGTAAATTACTGAGGTGGCAGGATATACATTAACGCAGCTGTACATTACCCATTAACACAGCTGTAAATTACTGAGGTGGCAGGATATACATTAACGCAGCTTACATTACCCATTAACACAGCTGTAAATTACTGAGGTGGCAGGATATACATTAACGCAGCTGTACATTACCCATTAACACAGCTGTAAATTACTGAGGTGGCAGGATATACATTAACGCAGCTGTACATTACCCATTAACACAGCTGTAAATTACTGAGGTGGCAGGATATACATTAACGCAGCTGTACATTACCCATTAACACAGCTGTAAATTACTGAGGTGGCAGGATATACATTAACGCAGCTGTACATTACCCATTAACACAGCTGTAAATTACTGAGGTGGCAGGATATACATTAACGCAGCTGTACATTACCCATTAACACAGCTGTAAATTACTGAGGTGGCAGGATACATTAACGCAGCTGTACATTACCCATTAACACAGCTGTAAATTACTGAGGTGGCAGGATATACATAAACGCAGCTGTACATTACCCATTAACACAGCTGTAAATTACTGAGGTGGCAGGATATACATTAACGCAGCTGTACATTACCCATTAACACAGCTGTAAATTACTGAGGTGGCAGGATATACATTACCTGTACATTACCCATTAACACAGCTGTAAATTACTGAGGTGGCAGGATATACATTAACGCAGCTGTACATTACCCATTAACACAGCTGTAAATTACTGAGGTGGCAGGATATACATTAACGCAGCTGTACATAACGCAGCTGTACCCCATTAACACAGCTGTAAATTACTGAGGTGGCAGGATATACATTAACGCAGCTGTACATTTCCCATTAACACAGCTGTAAATTACTGAGGTGGCAGGATATACATTAACAGCTGTACAACCCATTAACACAGCTGTAAATTACTGAGGTGGCAGGATATATTAAAGCAGCTGTACATTACCCATTAACACAGCTGTAAATTACTGAGGTGGCAGGATATACATTAAACGCAGCTGTACATTTCCCATTAACACAGCTGTAAATTACTGAGGTGGCAGGATATACATTAACGCAGCTGTACATTACCCATTAACACAGCTGTAAATTACTGAGGTGGCAGGATATACATTGGCGCAGCTGTACATTACCCATTAACACAGCTGTAAATTACTGAGGTGGCAGGATATACAAACGCAGCTGTACATTACCCATTAACACAGCTGTAAATTACTGAGGTGGCAGGATATACATTAACGCAGCTGTACATTACCCATTAACACAGCTGTAAATTACTGAGGTGGCAGGATATTACCCATAACACAGCTGTAAATTACTGAGGTGGCAGGATATACATTAACGCGGCTGTACATTACCCATTAACACAGCTGTAAATTACTGAGGTGGCAGGATATACATTAACGCAGCTGTAAATTACCCATTTACACAGCTGTAAATTACTGAGGTGGCAGGATATACATTAACGCAGCTGTACATTACCCATTAACACAGCTGTAAATTACTGAGGTGGCAGGATATACATTAACGCAGCTGTACATTACCCATTAACACAGCTGTAAATTACTGAGGTGGCAGGATATACATTAACGCAGCTGTACATTACCCATTAACACAGCTGTAAATTACTGAGGTGGCAGGATATACATTAACGCAGCTGTACATTACCCATTAACACAGCTGTAAATTACTGAGGTGGCAGGATATACACACAGCTGTACATTACCCATTAACACAGCTGTAAATTACTGAGGTGGCAGGATATACATTAACGCAGCTGTACATTACCCATTAACACAGCTGTAAATTACTGAGGTGGCAGGATATACATTAAACAGCTGTACATTACCCATTAACACAGCTGTAAATTACTGAGGTGGCAGGATATACATTAACGCAGCTGTACATTACCCATTAACACAGCTGTAAATTACTGAGGTGGCAGGATATACATTATTGCACCATTACATTACCCATTAACACAGCTGTAAATTACTGAGGTGGCAGGATATACATTAACGCAGCTGTACATTACCCATTAACACAGCTGTAAATTACTGAGGTGGCAGGATATACATTAACGCAGCTGTACATTACCCATTAACACAGCTGTAAATTACTGAGGTGGCAGGATATACATTAACGCAGCTGTACATTACCCATTAACACAGCTGTAAATTACTGAGGTGGCAGGATATACATCAACAGCTGTACATTACCCATTAACACAGCTGTAAATTACTGAGGTGGCAGGATATACATTAACGCAACTGTACATTACCCATTAACACAGTTGTAAATTACTGAGGTGGCAGGATATACATTAACGCAGCTGTACATTACCCATTAACACAGCTGTAAATTACTGAGGTGGCAGGATATACATTAACGCAGCTGTACATTACCCATTAACACAGCTGTAAATTACTGAGGTGGCAGGATATACATTAACGCAGCTGTACATTACCCATTAACACAGCTGTAAATTACTGAGGTGGCAGGATATACATTAACGCAGCTGTACATTACCCATTAACACAGCTGTACATTTCCCATTAACACAGCTGTAAATTACTGAGGTGGCAGGATATACATTAACGCAGCTGTACATTACCCATTAACACAGCTGTAAATTACTGAGGTGGCAGGATATACATTAACGCAGCTGTACATTACCCATTAACACAGCTGTAAATTACTGAGGTGGCAGGATATACATTAACGCAGCTGTACATTACCCATTAACACAGCTGTAAATTACTGAGGTGGCAGGATATACATTAGAGGGCTGTACATTACCCATTAACACAGCTGTAAATTACTGAGGTGGCAGGATATACATTAATTGAGCTGTACATTACCCATTAACACAGCTGTAAATTACTGAGGTGGCAGGATATACATTAACGCAGCTGTACATTACCCATTAACCCTGTAAATTACTGAGGTGGCAGGATATACATTAACGCAGCTGTACATTACCCATTAACACAGCTGTAAATTACTGAGGTGGCAGGATATACATTAACGCAGCTGTACATTACCCATTAACACAGCTGTAAATTCTGAGGTGGCAGGATATACATTAACGCAGCTGTACATTACCCATTAACACAGCTGTAAATTACTGAGGTGGCAGGATATACATTAACGCAGCTGTACATTACCCATTAACACAGCTGTAAATTACTGAGGTGGCAGGATATACATTAACGCAGGCTGTACATTACCCATTAACACAGCTGTAAATTACTGAGGTGGCAGGATATACATTAACGCAGCTGTACATTACCCATTAACACAGCTGTAAATTGCTGAGGTGGCAGGATATACATCAACGCAGCTGTACATTACCCATTAACATTAACGCAGCTGTACATTACCCATTAACACAGCTGTAAATTACTGAGGTGGCAGGATATACATAATGCAGCTGTACATTACCCATTAACACAGCTGTAAATTACTGAGGTGGCAGGATATACATTAACGCAGCTGTACATTACCCATTAACACAGCTGTAAATTACTGAGGTGGCAGGATATACATTAAACGCAGCTGTACAATTTCCCATTAACACAGCTGTAAATTACTGAGGTGGCAGGATATACATTTAAACACAGCTGTACATTGGCAGGACCCATTAACACAGCTGTAAATTACTGAGGTGGCAGGATATACATTAACGCAGCTGTACATTACCCATTAACACAGCTGTAAATTACTGAGGTGGCAGGATATACATTAACGCAGCTGTACATTACCCATTAACACAGCTGTAAATTACTGAGGTGGCAGGATATACATTAACAGCTGTAAATTACTGCTGTACATTACCCATTAACTCCTTCAACACAGCCCTGTAAGGGCTGACCAACATATTCCCTTCAACCCAAAAATGAGGTGGCAGGATATACAAACAATCTGACTAATTGATTGTACATTACCAGGTTAATTTAATGGGATTCCAAGATAACTGAGGTGGCAATGGATATACATCTACAGAGGGCTGTGGGCTGAAGGGTATAGTGATTAGACCTGGGGTTAACAGTTCACCCAGCTGTAAATTGCTGAGGTGGCAGGATATACATGAAAGCAGCTGTACATTTCCCATTAACACAGCTGTAAATTACTGAGGTGGCAGGATATACATTAAAGCGGCTGTACAAATTCTCATTAACACAGCTGTAAATTACTGAGGTGGCAGGATATACATTAACGCAGCTGTACATTACCCATTAACACAGCTGTAAATTACTGAGGTGGCAGGATATACATTAACGCAGCTGTACATTACCCATTAACACAGCTGTAAATTACTGAGGTGGCAGGATATACATTAACGCAGCTGTACATTACCCATTAACACAGCTGTAAATTACTGAGGTGGCAGGATATACATTACGCAGGCTGTACATTACCCATTAACACAGCTGTAAATTACTGAGGTGGCAGGATATACATTAAACGCAGCTGTACATTACCCATTAACACAGCTGTAAATTACTGAGGTGGCAGGGGCAGGATACCCATTAACACACCATTAACACAGCTGTACATTAACACAGGATATAAATTACTGAGGTGGCAGGATATACATTAAATTAACACAGCTGTAAATTACTGAGGTGGCAGGATATACATTAAAGCAGCTGTACATTACCCATTAACACAGCTGTAAATTACTGAGGTGGCAGGATATACATTAATATGCAGGCTGTACATTACCCATTAACACAGCTGTAAATTACTGAGGTGGCAGGATATACATTAACGCAGCTGTACATTACCCATTAACACAGCTGTAAATTACTGAGGTGGCAGGATATACATTAACGCAGCTGTACATTACCCATTAACACAGCTGTAAATTACTGAGGTGGCAGGATATACATTAACGCAGCTGTAAATTACCCATTAACACAGCTTACAGGATATACATTAACGCAGCTGTAAATTACTGAGGTGGCAGGATATACATTAACGCAGCTGTACATTACTTATTAACACAGCTGTCAATTACTGAGGTGGCAGGATATACATTAATGCAGCTGTACATTACCCATTAACACAGCTGTAAATTACTGAGGTGGCACGATATACATTAAGGCTGTACATTACCCATTAACACAGCTGTAAATTACTGAGGTGGCAGGATATACATTAACGCAGCTGTACATTAATTAACACAGCTGTAAATTACTGAGGTGGCAGGATATGGCAGGATATTACCCATTAACAGCTGTAAATTACTGAGGTGGCAGGATATACATTAACGCAGCTGTACATTACCCATTAACACAGCTGTAAATTACTGAGGTGGCAGGATATACATTAACGCAGCTGTACATTACCCATTAACACAGCTGTAAATTACTGAGGTGGCAGGATATACATTAACGCAGCTGTACATTACCCATTAACACAGCTGTAAATTACTGAGGTGGCAGGATATACATTAACGCAGCTGTACATTACCCATTAACACAGCTGTAAATTACTGAGGTGGCAGGATATACATTAACGCAGCTGTACATTACCCATTAACACAGCTGTAAATTACTGAGGTGGCAGGATATACATTAACGCAGCTGTACATTACCCAATAACACAGCTGTAAATTACTGAGGTGGCAGGATATACATTAACGCAGCTGTACATTACCCATTAACACAGCTGTAAATTACTGAGGTGGCAGGATATACATTAACGCAGCTGTACATTACCCATTAACACAGCTGTAAATTACTGAGGTGGCAGGATATACATTAAAGCAGCTGTACATTACCCATTAACACAGCTGTAAATTACTGAGGTGGCAGGATATACATTAACGCAGCTGTACATTACCCATTAACACAGCTGTAAATTACTGAGGTGGCAGGATATACATAAACGCAGCTGTACATTACCCATTAACACAGCTGTAAATTACTGAGGTGGCAGGATATACATTAACGAAGCTGTACATTACCCATTAACACAGCTGTAAATTACTGAGGTGGCAGGATATACATTAACGCAGCTGTACATTACCCATTAACACAGCTGTAAATTACTGAGGTGGCAGGATATACATTAACGCAGCTGTACATTACCCATTAACACAGCTGTAAATTACTGAGGTGGCAGGATATACATTAACGCAGCTGTACATTACCCATTAACACAGCTGTAAATTACTGAGGTGGCAGGATATACATTAACGCAGCTGTACATTACCCATTAACACAGCTGTAAATTACTGAGGTGGCAGGATATACATTAACGCAGCTGTACATTACCCATTAACACAGCTGTAAATTACTGAGGTGGCAGGATATACATTAACGCAGCTGTACATTACCCATTAACACAGCTGTAAATTTACTGAGGTGGCAGGATATACATTAACGCAGCTGTACATTACCCATTAACACAGCTGTAAATTACTGAGGTGGCAGGATATACATTAACGCAGCTGTACATTACCCATTAACACAGCTGTAAATTACTGAGGTGGCAGGATATACATTAACGCAGCTGTACATTACCCATTAACACAGCTGTAAATTACTGAGGTGGCAGGATATACATTAACGCAGCTGTACATTACCCATTAACACAGCTGTAAATTACTGAGGTGGCAGGATATACATTAACGCAGCTGTACATTACCCATTAACACAGCTGTAAATTACTGAGGTGGCAGGATATACATTAACGCAGCTGTACATTACCCATTAACACAGCTGTAAATTACTGAGGTGGCAGGATATACATTAACGCAGCTGTACATTACCCATTAACACAGCTGTAAATTACTGAGGTGGCAGGATATACATTAACGCAGCTGTACATTACCCATTAACACAGCTGTAAATTACTGAGGTGGCAGGATATACATTAACGCAGCTGTACATTACCCATTAACACAGCTGTAAATTACTGAGGTGGCAGGATATACATTAACGCAGCTGTACATTACCCATTAACACAGCTGTAAATTACTGAGGTGGCAGGATATACATTAACGCAGCTGTACATTACCCATTAACACAGCTGTAAATTACTGAGGTGGCAGGATATACATTAACGCAGCTGTACATTACCCATTAACACAGCTGTAAATTACTGAGGTGGCAGGATATACATTAACGCAGCTGTACATTACCCATTAACACAGCTGTAAATTACTGAGGTGGCAGGATATACATTAACGCAGCTGTACATTACCCATTAACACAGCTGTAAATTACTGAGGTGGCAGGATATACATTAACGCAGCTGTACATTACCCATTAACACAGCTGTAAATTACTGAGGTGGCAGGATATACATTAAAGCAGGCTGTACATTACCCATTAACACAGCTGTAAATTACTGAGGTGGCAGGATATACATTAACGCAGCTGTACATTACCCATTAACACAGCTGTAAATTACTGAGGTGGCAGGATATACATTAACGCAGCTGTACATTACCCATTAACACAGCTGTAAATTACTGAGGTGGCAGGATATACATTAACGCAGCTGTACATTACCCATTAACACAGCTGTAAATTACTGAGGTGGCAGGATATACATTAACGCAGCTGTACATTACCCATTAACACAGCTGTAAATTACTGAGGTGGCAGGATATACATTAACGCAGCGGTACATTACCCATTAACACAGCTGTAAATTACTGAGGTGGCAGGATATACATTAACGCAGCTGTACATTACCCATTAACACAGCTGTAAATTACTGAGGTGGCAGGATATACATTAACGCAGCTGTACATTACCCATTAACACAGCTGTAAATTACTGAGGTGGCAGGATATACATTAACGCAGCTGTACATTACCCATTAACACAGCTGTAAATTACTGAGGTGGCAGGATATACATTAACGCGCTGAGCTGTACATTACCCATTAACACAGCTGTAAATTACTGAGGTGGCAGGATATACATTAACGCAGCTGTACATTACCCATTAACACAGCTGTAAATTACTGAGGTGGCAGGATATACATTAACGCAGCTGTACATTACCCATTAACACAGCTGTAAATTACTGAGGTGGCAGGATATACATTAATTACCCATTAACACAGCTGTACATTACCCAGGATATTAACACAGCTGTAAATTACTGAGGTGGCAGGATATACATTAACGCAGCTGTACATTACCCATTAACACAGCTGTAAATTACTGAGGTGGCAGGATATACATTAACGCAGCTGTACATTACCCATTAACACAGCTGTAAATTACTGAGGTGGCAGGATATACATTAACGCAGCTGTACATTACCCATTAACACAGCTGTAAATTACTGAGGTGGCAGGATATACATTAACGCAGCTGTACATTACCCATTAACACAGCTGTAAATTACTGAGGTGGCAGGATATACATTAACGCAGCTGTACATTACCCATTAACACAGCTGTAAATTACTGAGGTGGCAGGATATACACATTTAACACAGCTGTAAAGCTGGCAGGACATTACCCATTAACACAGCTGTAAATTACTGAGGTGGCAGCTGTACATTACCCATTAACACAGCTGTAATACTGAGGTGGCAGGATATACATTAACGCAGCTGTACATTACCCATTAACACAGCTGTACATTGCAGGATATACATTAACACAGCTGTAAATTACTGAGGTGGCAGGATATACATTAACGCAGCTGTACATTACCCATTAACACAGCTGTAAATTACTGAGGTGGCAGGATATACATAAACGCAGCTGTACATTACCCATTAACACAGCTGTAAATTACTGAGGTGGCAGGATATACATTAACGCAGCTGTACATTACCCATTAACACAGCTGTAAATTACTGAGGTGGCAGGATATACATTAACGCAGCTGTACATTACCCATTAACACAGCTGTAAATTACTGAGGTGGCAGGATATACATTAACGCAGCTGTACATTACCCATTAACACAGCTAAATTACTGAGGTGGCAGGATATACATTAACAGGCTGTACATTATTAACACAGCTGTAAATTACTGAGGTGGCAGGATATGTACAGCTGTACATTACCCATTAACACAGCTGTAAATTACTGAGGTGGCAGGATATGCAGGATATACATTAGCTGTAAATTACTGAGGTGGCAGGATACATTACCCATTAACACAGCTGTAAATTACTGAGTGGCAGGATATACATTAACGCAGGCTGTACATTACCATTAACACAGCTGTAAATTACTGAGGTGGCAGGATATACATTTAACAGCTGTACTGTACATTACCCATTAACACAGCTGTAAATTACTGAGGTGGCAGGATATACATTAAACGCAGCTGTACATTACCCATTAACACAGCTGTAAATTACTGAGGGGGCAGGATATACATTAACGCAGCTGTACATTACCCATTAACACAGCTGTAAATTACTGAGGTGGCAGGATATACATTAACGCAGCTGTACATTACCCATTAACACAGCTGTAAATTACTGAGGTGGCAGGATATGGCAGGATACATTACCCATTAACACAGCTGTAAATTACTGAGGTGGCAGGATATACATTAACGCAGCTGTACATTACCCATTAACACAGCTGTAAATTACTGAGGTGGCAGGATATACATTAACGCAGCTGTACATTACCCATTAACACAGCTGTAAATTACTGAGGTGGCAGGATATACATTAACGCAGCTGTACATTACCCATTAACACAGCTGTAAATTACTGAGGTGGCAGGATATACATTAACGCAGCTGTACATTACCCATTAACACAGCTGTAAATTACTGAGGTGGCAGGATATACATTAACGCAGCTGTACATTACCCATTAACACAGCTGTAAATTACTGAGGTGGCAGGATATACATTAACGCAGCTGTACATTACCCATTAACACAGCTGTAAATTACTGAGGTGGCAGGATATACATTAACGCAGCTGTACATTACCCATTAACACAGCTGTAAATTACTGAGGTGGCAGGATATACATTAACGCAGCTGTACATTACCCATTAACACAGTTGTAAATTACTGAGGTGGCAGGATATACATTAATGCAGCTGTACATTACCCATTAACACAGCTGTAAATTACTGAGGTGGCAGGATATACATTAACGCAGCTGTACATTACCCATTAACACAGCTGTAAATTACTGAGGTGGCAGGATATACATTAACGCAGCTGTACATTACCCATTAACACAGCTGTAAATTTACTGAGGTGGCAGGATATACATTAACGCAGCTGTACATTACCCATTAACACAGCTGTAAATTACTGAGGTGGCAGGATATACATTAACGCAGCTGTACATTACCCATTAACACAGCTGTAAATTACTGAGGTGGCAGGATATACATTAACGCAGCTGTACATTACCCATTAACACAGCTGTAAATTACTGAGGTGGCAGGATATACATTAACGCAGCTGTACATTACCCATTAACACAGCTGTAAATTACTGAGGTGGCAGGATATACATTACTGCAGCTGTACATTACCCATTAACACAGCTGTAAATTACTGAGGTGGCAGGATATACATTAACGCAGCTGTACATTACCCATTAACACAGCTGTAAATTACTGAGGTGGCAGGATATACATTAATGCAGCTGTACATTACCATTAACACAGCTGTAAATTACTGAGGTGGCAGGATATACATTAACGCAGCTGTACATTACCCATTAACACAGCTGTAAATTACTGAGGTGGCAGGATATACATTAATGCAGCTGTACATTACCCATTAACACAGCTGTAAATTACTGAGGTGGCAGGATATACATTAACGCAGCTGTACATTACCCATTAACACAGCTGTAAATTACTGAGGTGGCAGGATATACATAAACGCAGCTGTACATTACCCATTAACACAGCTGTAAATTACTGAGGTGGCAGGATATACATTAACGCAGCTGTACATTACCCATTAACACAGCTGTAAATTACTGAGGTGGCAGGATATACATAAACGCAGCTGTACATTACCCATTAACACAGCTGTAAATTACTGAGGTGGCAGGATATACATTAACGCAGCTGTACATTACCCATTAACACAGCTGTAAATTACTGAGATGGCAGGATATACATTAACGCAGCGGAACATTACCCATTAACACAGCTGTAAATTACTGAGGTGGCAGGATATACATTAAAGTACATTCCCATTAACACAGCTGTAAATTACCCATTAACACAGCTGTAAATTAACACAGCTAAATTACTGAGGTGGCAGGATATACATTAACGCAGCTGTACATTACCCATTAACACAGCTGTAAATTACTGAGGTGG
The DNA here is from genome assembly GCA_029692085.1 of Gymnothorax javanicus. Taxonomy (NCBI): domain Eukaryota; kingdom Metazoa; phylum Chordata; class Actinopteri; order Anguilliformes; family Muraenidae; genus Gymnothorax; species Gymnothorax javanicus. Next base: position 3,303,946 of record CM056200.1, read on the forward strand.
CAGGATATACATTAACGCAGCTGTACATTACCCATTAACACAGCTGTAAATTACTGAGGTGGCAGGTACATTTTAGCTGTACATTACCCATTAACACAGCTGTAAATTACTGAGGTGGCAGGATATACATAAACAGCTGTACATTACCCATTAACACAGCTGTAAATTACTGAGGTGGCAGGATATACATAAACGCAGCGTACATTACCCATTAACACAGCTGTAAATTACTGAGGTGGCAGGATATACATTAACATGGGCTGTACATTCCCATTAACACAGCTGTAAATTACTGAGGTGGCAGGATATACATTAACGCAGCTGTACAAATTAACACCTGTAAAACACAGAGCTGTACAATTACCCAATAACACAGCTGTAAATTACTGAGGTGGCAGGATATACATTAACGCAGCTGTATTACCCATTAACACAGCTGTAAATTACTGAGGTGGCAGGATATACATTAACGCAGCTGTACATTACCCATTAACACAGCTGTAAATTACTGAGGTGGCAGGATATACATTAACGCAGCTGTACATTACCCATTAACACAGCTGTAAATTACTGAGGTGGCAGGATATACATTAACGCAGCTGTACATTAACCATTAACACAGCTGGAAATTACGGAGGTGGCAGGATATACATTAACGAGGGCTGTACATTACCCATTAACACAGCTGTGGAAATTACTGAGGTGGCAGGGATATACATTAACGCAGCTGTACATTACCCATTAACACAGCTGTAAATTACTGAGGTGGCAGGATATACATTAACGCAGCTGTACATTTCCCATTAACACAGCTGTAAATTACTGAGGTGGCAGGATATACATTAAGCAGCTGTACATTTCCCATTAACACAGCTGTAAATTACTGAGGTGGCAGGATATACATTAACGCAGCGGTACATAACCCATTAACACAGCTGTACATTACCCATTAACACAGCTGTAAATTACTGAGGTGGCAGGATATACATTAACGCAGCTGTACATTTACCCATTAACACAGCTGTAAATTACTGAGGTGGCAGGATATACATTATTGCGCTGTACAAATTCCCATTAACACAGCTGTAAATTACTGAGGTGGCAGGATATACATTGCGCGAGCTGTACATTACCCATTAACACAGCTGTAAATTGCTG